>OZ034967.1:65289212-65314212 GCA_964030785.1 Siderastrea siderea | reverse complement strand
CAAAGCCTCTAAGCTTCTGGACAAATTAAATTCAAACCACAGAAGCCATATCTCTATGCGAAGGTCTTTACTGGCAATTGTCCGAACAACTCATCGCAAGAATTTTCAGAAGCATTTGAACTGTAAGTACAATAGCTTTTATTTGGCGTAAACTTTTACCTTCTCTTGGTAGTCAAATGTTGTTTTAAAATAAAAAAGAAATGGCCAAAGGCGTGAACAACTTAACATTATTTAGAATAATAACAGAAGAAAACAACATGGAAAATTTTTACTTCAACCTATGTACTAGCAGCCTTTAAAATAACGCGTAACTATTGCTGTTTTTCCGGCAAAACTAACAATTTTTTTTTCACCACGGTTTTAAGCAGCTCAGAAACATACACATCATAGACACAAATTTTCCATTTTGAGTTTCTGATATTTCCTCTTGACTCCATTGCAACGGATTCGTATTCAGTTAATCTGAGGATGAAAAGCAGTTGGTGATGTCAAGGATGTGTCAGCGATGAACTAGCTGTATCACAGCATGCTTCCTTTGAAAGCGGGGATCACTCACAAAGCCATCATGTCTGATTCCTGTATTGTTTGAAACGCCGCATGTGATCAGATCAATGGCTCGCAAAAAGAATTTACAAAAAAACAGTTCTTTCATTTCTGGATACAATTTTAAAACACCGGTAGTTTTTCTCGCAAAAAATTGTGTCTTTTTGGTTTTTAATGAAAAACACAAAATAAATAATGTCAACTTCCTTTTCACTGCAGAGAACTCCGGCTACCCAGCTTTGTTTCAGCAAAGAATGTCAAGCTGTGAACATGTGAATAAGTCAATCATTTTTTTTATATATATGCAGCATAAAATGATAGAACAGCAGAGTTTAGTTTACCTCCTGTGAGTTTTTCATATCTTCGGTTGTGTAATAACTCGTAATGAAATAGTTGACGGAAGCAAAATTAGATTTACTGGGTGGGATGGTTCATACTTAATTAAGCACGCATCAATAGAAGAATTTTGATCGACCCATCATGCATTTGAATTTTGATCGACACTGCATCAAACAACAGCATATACTGTCTGGCTACTTGCAATCAGTAAGAACGTATTTCATTAAATTCCTACTCTTCCTTTTCTGTGTTTATCATTTCACCAATATTACTTGAAATGTCCATAACTGACTGACAGAATTAATGCTATAAAAGTTCCAATTGCTCGGTGTTATATTTTCCTTTTTTTAACCTTAATATCCTGTTTTGCCAAGTAAATCAATATGATTATGAGCCACTTCGTGAATGCTTTGTGTTTATCTCATTTCGTTCCCTTTATATGGACTGGGAAATAGAAGCATTGAAGCCCTGAAAGTAATGGGTTTCATCAAGAAAGGAGAAAAACTTTCCATCTTCTTTTGCGATCATGAAGCCACTCACTCACCAAACACGAAAAATCAGCTCATCGCTTTTGAGGTTCTCGATGTCCTCGGTTTTGATGTTCACCCCGCCAAGAAAGCCGCCACTTTGGTTACTTCGTTAAAGCCACCTATCTACTACCCCCTAAAACCTTTACAAGGGTCAAAGGCACGACGCGTGCCCAGCTGCCGCCACAATTTACAAACAAAATACAGACAAATGTGAAAAGTTTCACTTTAACTACACTGAAAGCTGGAGCTTTTTACGTTGACTTTATGTTCAAAATGAAGTAACTGTCATGCATAAGTTTTGCCGGCGTGAAATTCGGTTTGCCGGGACATGTGTTGCATCGTTTTCTTACGACTGACTTCGCGCTCGTAAACATTTGAACTGATTTCAAACTTTAAGGCTCAGGCTTTTTTTGTATTTGTTTGCTTTGAACCAACAACCTACCAAACCTTTTACAGCGGTCAAACACAAAAAAACGTCTCTTCCGGTTTTTCAGAGCCTTGAAGTTTGAATCAGTTCAGACTTTCACGGAGCGCGAAGTTCGTATGAAAACGATGCATAAAACATCCCGTTAAACAAAATTTCGCGCCGATAAAATTTGTGGATGCCAGTTACTTCACTCTGAAAACACGCTCAAAGTAAAAAACTTATTTATAAGTTTGGAGAAATGGCGTTACGTTTTCGCGGTTAAAGTGAAACTTTTCGACATTTGTCTGTATTTTCTTTTGTAAAATTATGGTGGGAACTGCGCGCGCTTCCTGCGTTTGACCGCTGAGAAACCAAACATATACGCAAGCCTTCAGCACTCAGGTCAGCGGAACCAAGGAAAAAGTTCACAAGAATAGACCGACTAGACCTTCATTCACTGATAGTCCTTAACATTTTTAAGGGCATTATGCGTATTCGTTGGTCACGTGACATGACACATGACTATTTTGCTGAAAACAAATAAAAAAGAAATTTGATGAGTTGCCAATGCCTTTAAGAAATAACATTGAACATGAACCCTTTTCAGGTGCAGTATAATATTTTTCACCCTTAATTCTCCTCTTTTGAAACGATCGTCATTTTTTTAAACTAAATCTTATATGGAGAAAGGTCATTCTTCCGTACTGATTAGCTATGTTTTTGGGTATGTTTAATCTTCATCGAAAACGCTGATATGCTTTCCCATACTATTACAAATAGACCTAACAATGTGAAGAAAATAATGATTAAGCTGTTGTTTCAAAGTTACGTTAATTGAATGTACAGCCCTTCAAAGAAACTACTCAATATGTCGGCTTTACATGCATGTAGTTCTTATCATTTCGCTTTATGAACACTGAGCCCTTCATTCCTTTTTCCTAGCGAAACTGATTTAGGCATACGTGCAGCTGATATAGCAACTTTAAACACTAAATTTAATGGCTTTCAAGTTCGGTTTTTTTAACCATTGCCAAAATATATCTGAACTGCAAAACGTAAAAAATGTTTACTACGCCCACGAAAACATCTTAGATTACAATCAGCAAACACTCTAGAGGCGACAGAAGGTAGACTGGGCGTGAGAAAGTGCTCCAGTTTGTTTGAACAAATATTTCGATCGCTCGACCAAGTCTTCTTCGGTTTTTTGTTACAGTTAAAATGGACAGAGAGGTTTACTCTTCAAGTGAATGTCTTGAGGCACGTATTATCTACTCTGTGATGTTATCAGTTGCTTTTATTAGTAATAAAACTTAAATATTTTTTCTTTTCCTGTTTTCCTGACAGTTTTTCTTAGTTATATTTAGTGCTGTTCATCATAATATTGTTACTAATCCGGCACAGTATGCAAGGGGTAATACAAGAAAGGATAGATAAATAGATTTATTTATTAAGTTGCTATTCCCTGACAATGTAAAATCGGACATGAAGTTGCTAAAACCCAGAGAGAGTGATTCCGAAATATATTGAAATGAGACGTGATACGTGCCAGAGCAACAACTAAGTAACCAGAATTATTAATTCTAGAAAACTTAAAAGCAGTCCTTGTCTTGGTAAGATAACGTTGATTTTTAATCACTAAGCTTTTGTCTTGATGTATGAGTAACTAAAATTGTCGGATTTTTGTTTGAAGGTCAAATAATCATTGTTTTTTATTTTATGTTTACAATCCGCGGAAAAGGAAGGCGTTTTCACATTGTTAGATATCGGTCCTTTGAATCTAAACTTACTATTCAACAAAGATATTCTTTTAGTTTATTTGCTTTTAAAAAGGAACTTTTGGCAAATATTAATGGCAATGTCCGCCTTCTCTGTGTAAGCATAAATGACAGCCGAACTGTGAGTTTTTGTCCATGCTTGGATGTCCCACAAAGCGCTACATTTGCATTTCAATATTTTAGATTCAATGAATAAAAGTTGAGACATAATATATTGAGAGTCGTTTGAAGAAAACTGGTGACATTCTGCTTCTTCGTACTGTCTTGAGTTTGTATGGTCGCCATGCATGTCAGTTTCCAACCTGACAACGCTTAAGTACAACATATCTAAAAAAGATCTGATGTAACATGTTACCTTATTTTCTAATATTCTTTCTCGTAAGTCGGTAGAATATTTGACTAACTAGTTCTTTCTATCTAGGTTATCATCTTTAAGTGATTTGATGTTGCTGATGTATTTTACAAGTACGGGCCTATATATGTCATTTTGGTTGTTTTTATTTCATGTAAATTCTTAAGTGTAACATAGGTAAATAAATATTGTACTATAGTATTGTAACTGACAAGCTTGTCGTCATAACATTGACAACAGTCAATTCGTATTCGGCAGCTCAGCCTTTTTTTCTTATGGTACAACGCCCAGTAGCAATTAAACACAAAAATGCTGAATATGTAACAAAACAATCTTTCAAACAATTTGTTAGATATTTTGCATAGACATCAACCCAGCGATACTGAAGCGATCTTGCTCACATTTCACTACAAATAGAGTTCTGTTATATTCCGTAGTGTTTGGATTCCCAACATAAAACATCCCTCAGTCGCGATCGCGTTTCAAGTTGTTGCTTTAACAGCAAGCACGTTTGTAATCTTCTTATGAAAAAAGAAATATTGCATGACATTTCATGTAACTTGAAGAGCAACTTCAAGTTACTCTTCTCAATGGCATTACCTTGTTTAAAGAAACAACGATACTTCAGAGGTACTGAAGCTAAAAAAAGATTGGATAGCTCTTACTCTACGCAGTGTATCAATGTTCCCCTTGCCTAACTGCATCCTAACAAGAAATTAGTTAGTCCAAATTCAGGAAACAACTTGGCAAAACTGAAGATACATTTTACGTTGGCAATCGTGGTACACTGTATCTATAAGTGAAGTTTTTTGTAGTCGAAATAGCTGTTTTTCATATCCCGAACAAACACAAGACAAACATCGTTGAAAATATTGCTTGAAAAAACTGATAATGTATTACTCTTAATACTGAATGATCCTACTTTCAATTTACTAAGAAACTGTACTGTACGTAATTGTTGTACAGAATGCTTAAATACAAGACAAAGATATTTTATGTCAGTTGAACTTTGTTTATTATGGGTTCTGCACTTTGTTCGGACAGCTAAACTATAATTTACCCATTAAATAGATATTACTGGCACGTGAAAAGTTCCACGCACGTTTTAGCGTGGGCCGATACAGTAACCCTTTTACTCCCATGCAAGAGTGCTTAAAATCAAAATTCAAGACAAATTTTAGATTTTATATTGTAAAATACTTTAATTTATATTAAATAGTACCGTGTGAAAGTACTGTTGAAGAGGTTTCATTTGAATGGTAACATTATAGGATTTCATCAACAGACTTAAAAGTTAGAACACGTTAATTGTCTGCATAACTGACTCTCGGAGTGAAACGGTTAAGCTGATTAAACGAAGTAATCTCTCGCGAACCTTAGTGATTTTTGGATTATATTTATTTGTCATTGAAGCGATAAAGCTAACTGTATGTTAGCTTTCTGAGCCCTGAACCAGCACGTCTGTTCGTTTCAATTCAACCGCTAAGAACTCCAGTTCTTCCTCCACGCTTGCCAGTCTTGCATCCTATGCAATGGCGTTCCGACTTCTGCAGCTCTGTATAGCGTCCTTTACAGCGTTTCGTACCAGCACACCATAGTCTTCTGCATTTAAGTGCAAGCGACTGAGCAGTACTCTCGCGTGGTAAATTTATATTGTTTGTTATGCTGTACAAGGTAGTTCTAGCCTATGACTCTGAAATCCTGAAGTGTTACCACTCCGATGAAAGCTATTGAACGGTACTTCACTACGGTACATGTTTATTTTGCTGCTCAAGGCAGTTCTATTTTTTCTTGAGAAAAAATCCTGTTTTTTTGGCCATCTAAATTAAAGTTATTAAGCAGTTCCCTCTTCTGTTACTGTAGATGTAGATTGTTCTAGCTGTTGAGTCTGCGGATAAAATCCTTGTGTGTGACCTTGATGTACCGATTTATTATGTTGTACAAGGTGGCTTTAACTCGAGTCCGTGAATGAAGTGCTTCAGTCTGATCATTTATTATAAAGAGAGCTATTAGAATTAGTACTTTGCTTTGCGTTTAATTAATTTGTTTCTCAGTATTTTTCCAGTTTCAATGTTGTGCGTTCTTGTGATCAGAGAAAATCCATATAAATAAATATCCCTTACAAAGTTACTTCCACGTGATTCACGTGATCCACGTGAATTTTATTGTTTTGAAACTATCTTTTTTTCTGTAACTAGTGTTGAAATATAGCTATACCGGAAAACGTAAAATGTGTTTACTACACCTACGAAAACATCATGGAAAACAAAGATTACGATCAGCGAACATTCACAGAGGCGACAGGTCGTTGACTGGGCGTGAGAAACTTCTTCAGTTTGTTGAAACAAATATTTCAAAACGCTTGACGTAGTCTTGTTCAGTATCATTTTTTAGTTTCTTCAATTTAACTGGATAGTGAGGTTTATTTTTCAAGTGAGTGTCTTGAAGCACGTAAAGTACTCAGTGATATTACTTGCTTTAACTAGTTTTTAAGCTTTTAATTGTTATCCATCTTCCTGTTTTTTTCTCGCAGCCTTTTTGCGATATTTAGTAATGTGTATAACATTTTTTGGGCCAATACAGTTCAGTACACAAGAGGTTATACCAGTACAAATACATAAACAGGTCAACATAATCAGTTACTGAAAAAAAAAATGGCCCTTAGAGATTGAGATATCAACCCTGGAAAAGAAACTTTACAAGAATATTCTATTTCGGTGAAATAAAATTGTGACCCCGCACACGTACCGTGCAAATCTATAAAATAAGGAATCAAATTTTTTTCCTATTTTTAGAACTGAATAAAGAAATAATCATTGTTTCAAATCCACTTCTCAAAAATAAATTTATATAAAAGGAACCACGACAAGTACGCATTTTTTCATCTGGTTATTAATTTAGGAATAAAGGATTCTGTGCTGTATAAATAAAAGGTTAAACGTATGCCTTCATATTCCGATATGTTGTTTATTTTATTTTTAAATGCAAATTCGCTAGATAAGATTTAAGTAGAAAGATATCGTTTGTGCCTGGAGGCTGTTCCAGCCTGTTAAGTTATATTTTTCCCTTTGGAAGTGAATTTCTCGTCTTTTTTTCTAACCATGTGCCAGTGCTTTGTACCGAGCTTTTCGCAGGAGAAATAGGTTTTCTGCTATGGCAGCTGCATTTTCCACACTACGTTCCGTGACCTGCAATGATACTACTGGCCCAAAACATAAAACGATGCCGCGGGGCAATTTTTGGCGAATAAACATCAGGTTATTGCTTCAAATAGCCGCTCATACATAACATATCACATGAGCATATAACGTTTGGCTTTAGGACTCAAAAATGATTTGATTTTGTTTGTAAAACAAGTCGGGGATCTCTGCTCTTTATGTCGGAAAAGGTATTGAAATCGTTTACTAGCAGCCGTTAGTTGAACGCGAAGCAAAAAGTCATTGGAATATAAGTCAACTTGGTGTATCTTCCACGACGTTTTTCGTGAAATCTGGCTTACGATACTGCGCGAGATATATTAAAGCTCACTAGCGTATCACTGAAGAGCTTAACAAAAACGTGCAAGGAAATCTTTGCCAAATCAGAAGGTAAGCTTTGTTTGCAGTGCAGACTGATATTAAGTTCATCCGTCTCAAGCAACCGGCTAAAGTGGGTTTAGTTAAAATGTTTCAACTGATTTTTTGTTTTTAATTTTTCGTTTGCCTTTGAATGTTGTCCTCTTCTCTTGAAAATTCTTTTTTAGTTAGTTCTCAATTGTCAGCCTAGTGCACGCTCATTAGTTTGCAGTAGCTCCTTTTACTCGCAAAGGCATTTCTGCACAGTAAGAAACACGACTTTGTTTAGTTATGTTGCAAAACGCTTGTAATCAGAACCGATTGTTTTTTTCATTTTGATTTACCTAACATGTAGCTAAGTACAACTGAAACAACCACTTTGTATTTCAAAACATCTTGTAAAAATTGAGAACTATAACAAATATCGCGCATAAGATTGGCTGAAATCTTCACTGCAAGATTTCGTAAACCATTTACTCTCAAAGGCGCGCAAGTAAGGTTTGAAAGAAAGAAAATTCCCACAATGTGTATTGAAAAAATATTTTGAAACAAAAAGCAACACCAGAACCGTAAGTGCTAAAGGGTTTAGATTTGAATGATCAAACAGGATTTTATATACAGACGCAAAAGTTAGATCCAGCCTGCACATAATGATAAACAGCCAACACAGTCAGTTGAATGATCACACTAAAGGGCTTTATCCGTAATTTCGTATCACAAATTGAATACATTGTAAAATTTTAAGATTGTAAAATAAAGCAAAATGATAAATTAGAGAGTATAGTCTAGCTGATATGCTAAGAAATTCTGAGAAATACTAAACATTGGGAAAAAATCATCTATATAGAATGTTTTTAAAGCATTGTATAGTCTATTTACAGGTGCCCTCTGTCGTTTTTTTTTCTTGATAAGAGCTACCGGCTGCATTTCATAAAGAATAATCAATATTTCTAGATTTCTGAAGACTCAGACAGATTTAATTGTCTTTAATTGCTACGGACCACTTGAAAATTACGTTCCTCTCATGAGCTTCAAACCAGATATTAATCGAACACAGGCGATCTGTCAACATTAACCGAGTACAGCGTGCCGAAATAACTTCGTTTGTTCCGCTGTAATTTTGAGATTTATCACACAAATATTACAAAATAAACGTCAATGCCGGAAAGAAAAAGTCAAGGCTTTTGCGACTCGCGATATATTTTTGAATTATTTCTCTTCGTAAATGCAACCAAACCACTTGCAAAGCCCAGTTTTGATTATCGGTCAGTTAACTAGAGAAAAAAAGGAAGGAAAATTTGGCAATGATTTTTGCCGGGTATGCTGCGCTGGGCATGTGTTTTTCTTCGTACAACTTGTGTTGCAATTAATTTGTTGTGAAACTGAAATACAGCAGCGAAACGTTAAAATGTTGTTCCAGTAAGAGTTGTACAGTACCACTGTACAGCTCTTTTCTAACATAACTAAAAAGAAAACAATATTGATTTACAGCGGCGCCCTAACACATAAATTTCTTTTTCTGGATTATCGTTCCTGACTCTCGGTAAGTTTTTGGAAAAAAAGATGCAGCTTTCGCACGAGGTGCAAAGTAATTCCAGAACATTCGCAGCTTTAATTGCTTGAAATAAAGGGTAATTAAAAGAGGATGTAGGAAATCATGTTTTCGGCTTAGCGTTCTGACAGGGTCTGGAAGGGGGGTCCTGATCCCGCATTCCCGCTCCTTTTTCACGAGAATCCCGCATCCCGCACTTTTTTCATCTCTATCCCGAATTTCGTTTCTTCTTTCCCAAAAATACATTAAAAAGACTAATTTCTGCAAAAGCTAATAAATTTAAGATGCAGATTTGCCCTTTCGATTGATATTTTGCTCTCGCCTGGTTGATTCGCTTTTGCCGCTATAACGTTTTTTGGGTCGTGACAATTTCCCGAATTCCCGACAGACAGGCAACAAAATCCCGCATCCCCTGTCCAAATTTTGGTGAATCCCGCTTCCCTGGTAGCAGTCAAATCCCGAATCCCGTCAAGATATTTTCGTTTTCCCGAATCCCGCATCGTATTTTGGTCAAATCCCGGATCCCGAGAATACCCTTCCACACCCTGTTCTGAAATCTGAATTAAAAACAATTAGACTGAAAATTTTATTCATGGTTGAAGTGCCACATGCAGGGCATAAGGAATGGCTCATTTTAATTCGTTCAATTCAAATACTGTTTGTAATTGTTATCAAGTTCGTTTTTCTTGTTCTTTTTTTCAAAATAAAAACATTCCTTTCGCTCCACCCTGGAGAAAAGTTTTTAAAGACCTTTATGGGGTGAGTCAAGGCGAGTTAAAGAAAGTAAACAAGGCATTCTACCGTGTAATATGCATCTTACACATGAACTTGACTTTTGTCCTAATCCTCCACATCTTTATAACTAAAGTAAGTTTTGAAACGGTTATTATCATTAATTGGATACCTTTAACTCTTCTTTAATTGATTTTTGACAAGTAATCTAGAATTTTATTAATTTATTTATCATGCATAACCTTAAACCTCAAGTTTGGGGGGTGAGTGTCCTGGTACGTTCTGCCGTGCTAGGCAGAATGTAAAGTAGCAAAGTAACCAAAACTAAATTTCTAACTGATAACATAGGGGAACGGCTTTTGAGAACCTAACCAACTACACAAATCATTCAAAATGTTGTAGCCGGGGAGCACATCTTAGTTTGTGTCGTTGTCAACCATAAGAGAGAATTAAAGCTTGATATCCTAATTCTCTCCCGACCTTTGAGTTTAGAGTTAGACCCATGCTTTCTCGAACCTACCGCTATTGCAACCCGTTTCCATTGGATCCTGTTGAACATAAATTTCTTACTGCTGATCCCGAACCTTATCACATTCTCTAACAGAACCCCATTTCAATAGAACCTCTCACAATTTCAAACAGAAACCAGCCTTTCCCAAGAATACCGTTATACAGCAGTTTACTCAGCACTCAGGGCAGCCAATCACCCAATCTCTTCGGAAGACTTTAATCCTCTCAAAAGTTTGGATTTAATCGTAAAACATCAACTCAAAGTTACTTTGTTTTCGGTGGGGCAAAAATGTGACCTAGCTTTAGAGTGCAAAATAAGCTCAAATAAGACCTAGAAAGGCGGTGGCAGCTCAGTATGTGGGGATAGGATTTCGTTCACTAAATTGTTGGGCAATATGGAACAATATGAGAAAGAAAAATATAAATGGGCATTTCAAATTATTTTGCTTACATGGTCGTCCCTAAATATCTCAAACCACTCACTTTCGTACAGAAACCCATTACCCCTTGCATATTGCTAATTTATTATTAATATTAAGTTCTTAATTATCGGGTCAATATTGGACATCTGGCTTTCTGATGGTTTACCACAAACACGGTTATCAGCGAATAGCCCTGTTTTTCACCTTATAAGGAAAATGGATGCCCTGTCAGCTGCCGCGGCGTTCAAAGTTTTCGCCACGAAACAAATGTTTTGTCCAAAAATATGGCAAAAACATCCAGCAACGATCACCGAAGTCAAGTATTTAATAAAACAAATTATTCCACTCGCGCTTGTTGGATATGTAACCAACGTGACGTGTTATTTATCGGTTGTAACTAGAATGTGTAGCTCAGAATGAGGTCATCTCTTTCCCTTAAAATTACATGAGGGAGATCTTACTTCACAGTTTAAGGAAAACGAATGACGAAAGTCAGCGTAGCGCGGAATCGAACCCGAGTCGTTACCGCTACCTACATCTTCTGCATCAGCAAGGAACCGTAATTCTTAACATGTTTTTGTAGAACGTTGCCAGAACAGTAATAGAAAGCTAACTCAAACCAGTGTTTAACCCTTACTACGGAAGATCAATGCTAAACCCCAAATGGTATTCTTTGCCTAACTAAAGCTCTGTTCTTTCAGTTCTCTGCCTAATAAGTCGGGTTCTGTTCTCAGCTTGGTAGGGTTCCAAACGATGAGGAATATACTACATCATGTTAGCTTTATACGGTGTCTCACCTGATTTTGGCGTATCCATTCTTGTCACAACTGTTATTCATCACCTCATATATCCGACGCGTACTCGTGTAATGATTGTTACTGAATTACTAAGTGGTATCTTGAACCTTCTCGATACTTCGAACTGCAATACAGGAACCCTATTGTACAGTAATTTACCGTTGTACAGTAATTTGCTCCGTGTTACATTAAACTTTGTATTTATTTTCCAGTTATTTATTGGGATAGGGGAAAATTACTGTATATTAAAAAGTATGCCGTCGAACGCCCGCAAAATATTCAAAGGGTGAAATACGGAAATAGCAATTTTTTTAAAGCTAACAGATAGTATGCAGCCTTATTCAAAGCAAAGACACTCGCAAAAACATCGCTTGTAAGAGCCAAAAGAAAAAAATCAAGCAAACGAAAAATAAAAATAATAACGTAGCCGGCTAACAAGGGACCAATCAAAAGTTAAATTTAAATTAGGAAAAAAAAAGGGCATCTGATGGCAGGAGCCCGTTAAGAACATTGAGAACCCTGCTTTTCTGTAAGATGGAATGTTATTCTTAAATGATTCCGCCGCCAGGGAAGAAAACTTTCGACAAAATCCAGTCAACAGCAGTTGAAAATTTTGCTTTTCGGCATCGCACAATAGATGTTCAGCAAACCGTTTTCGCTCATCCTTGATTCTTGCATCGTTTAGTAGCGTTTCTCTAAGGTGTTCTTGCACTCTGGTTGCTTCTTCTGGTGAGAAGATCCGTGATGTAAGGTCGTCCATTTCTTCGTCATTCAAGGATGAATTTGCTCTCTGTGTCTTTGTTCGCGGCGTTCTCTTAGCGACCCGCTTACCGGTAGATGCATCGGCATCCGTTGTTTTGGCTCTTTTTGCCTTCGCTTTTCCTTTCCCTTGACTAGATGTTTGTGGGACACTTTCCTCCTTACTAATGCTTTCGGAACACATACTAATTTCCGGTGAAGGAACATCGAAAAAATCTGAACTTTGGCAAAGTCCATCACTCGAAGACTCTTCCAAGCTATCCGCCACTGTTGTGATTTTCACTGTGAATATTGAGATCTCCGACGTGTGACGTACGACAATGACTTTATTTTGATTAGGCATTCTAAACAGTGCGCGTGAACGCGAGCACCCCGCGGCGTTCTAAAAATAACTAGATACGCGCGAAGGTTGACTCAAAGGGTTTGTATGGGAGATGAAAGCTCCTTTTAATGGGCTCCAGCTAATGGCCATTCCCATGCAATGCATCATTGAGCGTAAATGTTTTCGATTTAGAAATTGTTTTAACTATTATGCCAAAAAAGTGAATTTTTCAAACGATAAGGCGACTTTCGTGGGTCAAACATCAGGGGTCGGGCAGGGTTGGGGCCGATGTGGCGTTATTTATCCTAGACTGTGGGCGGTCTCTTTCTTCTCCTTTTCTTCTATAAGCACTGGAATAGGAAATTTTGGATTTTTTCTGCGCTAATAGAACAAACTTTCAAGTTAATATTAAACATATGCACGAGACAGTTTCTTCATTTCGGCTCTTCTTCTCCAATTGTTTTATTTTACCGCCGACTTGAATAATTTATACATTTCCATACGCGCGAAGGATCTGACAAAAACGACGGCTTCTCGCAGTCCATACTTTTCTTAAATTATCCCCTTAAATATTGCCTGTGAACTGACTCTATATTTGGGGATAGAGCACAGGACAGAGCAAAGCGAGAAATGGGATGGCTAAGACAAAAGAACTTCTAAGAACGTCTGTAATATATAATAGATCAGGAATTCATAAGCCATGTAAACAAGCGTGAGGTAACACTGACCGAAGAGTGCCATGCAGAAAACTCAATTCCGCGTGATCATGTGTGTCCATATCTCTTGTCAACCTCCCCCTCCCCCCCATCACCCGCCTCCAAAAACAAGGCCAGTGACGAAGTAAAAAATGAACAAGGGGAACTGAATGTTGCGTGCTTACATGCATAGGCTTAGGAAAAGAAGAAGTAAACATCCTTGATTATATTTGTACAAATAAGGCTTTTTCGACACGTAGGTGTGGCGGTTCTTCCCCGAATTAAGAAAGCTCATTTCCTTTGTGACGAGCAGTGACAGTCTTCATCACTCGTTTCTTTTCCCCTTCTTTTTTCTTTCTTCTTCTTTTTGTCGTTGTTCTACCCTCTTCTCTCTTCTAAAATATTAACATTTTGAAGATATGACAGGGAGTAAGAAGCTCCGCAGTCGTAAGCGTGTCTAGATTTCTTCAAAACTTTATTTCAGAATGCTAGCTACTTCCAACATTTTCGGGAAAAACCTCAAATTAGAGTCATGATTCGAAAAATTGGCGTGGTACGGTATTTACTCTCCTTAACTCAGCATGCGAATCTCTCGTGAACAGAATTGGAAATGACCGCATGATTTTTAATTGACCACGTTCACTGTTATAAGAAAAGAATGACGCCTTTGAAGTGAAAGCAATTATTATCAATGGCGACACTGGCTCATGAAATATATGACGGCTTGATGTCAAACTGTGCCGATGAGGACAAATATAATTGAAGTGGTTGTCACGTCAAACGAACACAACCACGCGATTCTCAGGTAGCCACTCAATACCGTTTGGTGACTAAGGTCTGATATCAAACGCACAGGCATAAATATCAACTGTTTTGACTACTGAACATGAAAGGTATGTTCTTAAGACGTAGATATATGCTGTATGTCCTCTTGTCGCTTTTCAAATGAATAGATTTTGTCGCGTCAAAAAAGAAAAAAGAAAGAAAGAAAAAAAACATGTTTAATTTGTGACGCACACCAAATTACCCGATGAAATTTTCTTGTAATTTTTATTCTAGCGATATTATAAAGTTTAACAACTCTACCACCGTTATAGCAAGTCGAATCGCAATATATGGTCATATTAACTGATAACTTTACTGCATTGCAAATCGATTCATCCATCCACATTAACAGGGTTGTTTAGAACTTAAATTTATTCATTGAATGGTGGTCGATCAGTTTGTTTTCCATCATCGATATCAGAGAAAACTGGTGTTTTTTGGATAAAAACCAGTGGACAACCACTTTTTCTAAAAAGCGGATTCTCGCCAAAATATTGTACACCATTGCGGAGACTGCATTATATTTCTAATGATCGCCTTTCAAGCTCAAAACTCATCACAGCTGCACACCTTCTGTGTCAATTCACAGGGTACAGTGTAATTATTGGCGTGGCTATTTTATTGTTAGCATCAGCAGAACTGCTGATATAACACACTTTCAAAGTATTTTCCATCCTCGATTATTATTCGATGAAACACTGCAGTGGTTTGAAAAACCTACTAAAAGGAATATAAGTTGTATTTGCAATTCCTAAATCTAAATTTAAAACCGTGTGATGCACTTAGATAAAATTTTGCTTTGAGGTAGAAAACTACCTTTTTCAGAAAAAAAAAATACGTGATATAATATGTAATGTCTGATTCAGAATTTCAAACGCCTGGACGTAATAACCTTAAAGCAACTTGAAATACCCAGAAAAAAATAATTAACGCGCGCTGTTTGAAAAGTTTCAATATATTTTCGATGACAGGTTCAAAAGAAATATTTTGCCAATGTCAGCTTAATTGGTCGCATGGAAATTCGGGCACATAATTCCATTGGTTCTCTTTTCAATACTTTTGCGTGGGTAATTACTGTCACCAAATTAACAAAAGCGTACCTGTAAATCTCATGATTTATTTAAATGTTCTGATTAAAAAAGAATCAACTGCAGACACGAACGTCCTGCAGAATTTCATAAAAGATTCCTCTTTATATCATGAAAGTATTCTCATAGTCAAGCTATCGGGGAGGGAGGGGGGAGGGGGGAGGGGGGAGGGGGTAAACATCTCTACTAACAACCAAAATACAAAGGCATAAAATTTTAGCAGTGAACTTAGCGCTGTGAATACAGCTGTGTTTAAAAAGACGCATAAGTTTTGGGATATATACATAGAAACAAACGATGACATTTTGACATAAATAAGTAACAATGGCAAAAATAACAACATTGAGGAAAAGTCTAAATTTTTTCAATAAAAAGGAAAGAAAACTCAAGGGAACGTTTTAAGCAAATTTAGGTACGTATGGGTGTTTTTAAAAGAAACTTGATCAAGTAACAAGTGACAATATGCCTCCGGTTCATAATCAAGCAAGGTTTAGAAGTTCGGAGTAATAAAAAATATTCAGAAATAAACATTTATCCCTTTTGATTTTAACTTGGACTTCGTAGCGTAAAGGCAAGTTTATTTAAAATGCGTTTATATCAGCGGACAGCAGTAAGGCCTGGGCAGTAGGGCAGGCAGTATAATATTATTTTCTTAATTTTCTTAATTTGTGTAATGCAATATGGCGGAATAAATTTTGATAAATTAAAACCTTCCTTTTTTTTTCTTAGATTGAAAAAAAATCATACTTTATATCACTCTCGGTTTAGATCAGCAAATCAAAGAGCAAATTGCTGAAGTGAGTATGAAATTAAATCACAGAGAAACAGATATGACTAAGCTTGTGTAAGACTTGTAGAGGATGCTGCAGAAATTAAATACAGACGAATACGATTGCTGAATGAAAATCGGCCTTTGCGACCAAACGTTATAAGGTAACATCGATAGGGGCTTTCCTTGTTATTTAAGTATGGTCAAAAATATGGGCAGTCACCAAGTATTACGTAATATCCCAACTTATCTGCTTCTTGTTTTTCGATACACGTGCTAACAATTTACAAATAAATAAAGCGTACCTAAAACGATTAATTAAAAATACTGCCTCTCTACGAACTTTGGTAAAAATATTATTGAGTTAAAGGGAAGTGGGTTGCGCCTACTTAACCTTAATCTGTCGTGTACTCGCCTGAGGACAATATTTGTTTTCATTTTGAGAGAAAAACAAGTTTATTAATGATGTAATTCACTTATGGTACTGAATTATCGATCGTTCGACTTATCCCACACGAGTAACTTTAGCAAAAATAAAATTTAGCAAAGTCTTCGTCTCGGAAAAATAGTGTTCGTTTTGAGCGGTAGTTAGACTCCGTTTTCACATGCAGTAAAAGCAAATATCATGCAAATCTGGAAGTACTTGTACGCTGTTCGTACCAATTTGTCTCTGTCAGCTTCCACGCTTCCACGTGATTGAATAAAATTCAACCCTTTGGTTTCTTCCTCATGCAAAAATTTCTATGGCAGAGCGTTTTTTTTTCATTTATATAATTTAAGGTTTGTTTGTTTGTGTTTTTTTTTTTCATTTTTTTTTTTTTCCTTTTTTTCTTTTACAAAGTGACTTTACAAAGCGAATTCTTAGAAATGGAAGAACTGTCAGTTCTTCTTAAAACTCATTTATTGAAGTTAGCCTTTCCTAATTAATTCACAATGTTGTTTTATGTATTCTTATTTCTTTTCTTTTCATTCTATATTATTAATTTTTTAGATTGTAAAGCGCATTCGATCATTACGTCATGGAAAATGCGCTGTACAAATTCATAAATTATTAATTATTTATTTATCTTTTCTGGCAATGCTTAGAGTTTGTCAGATGTCGTTGCGTAATCGAAGGTTTGCTCCAGTACGTTACCTTCGCCAGCCAAACTGTAAATATCCTCTTTTAGTCGTTATTTCCGAGGAGGAATTGATAACTCGCTGAGTTACGGGAACGCCCAGATGGAGATGCATTAATAAATTCCTCCCATCGGTGTCGTAGGCAGCCACAGAGGATCTATTTTGGAGAGTGTACGTGCCTCCCGCTATTAAAATAATATTTTCATCACCTCGTGTTCATGTTGTTGACACAAAGCAAAGGCGATCAGAAGGCATCTTCAAACATTGTTACGTAACGACACTCGGGCCCAGGCAGCATCATCCATCTGCACTCAAATTATACCATCCAGTTGTATAATAAATGCTGCTAGGTATTTTAACGATTCAGTTTTCAATTTTTCGAGCCAAAGACTGCGAAAAACAAAACCTGACAAAAACAGTTTTTTCCCCCAAATATAGGCTTCTAACTTCGAAGACAAGTGTAACACACTCTCAGTACATGATGATGTTCGGTATCTCGGTGGATGGTGCTCAACATCAGTGAAGATCAGTTTGCTGTTCGACCGTTTGGCGTAAGTAGAAAATCGAACTTCGATTTCCTTTGTTTAAAGCCAGACAGGTTGAAGGCTGGCGATATCGGAGGGATGGCTGAGAAAAACGTATGATATGTAACAACACTCTCATGTAACTAAAAGACCAAAGTATCAAAGAAATTCCAGCGGCGAGAAAAACTGAAGGCCACTTACAACATTCGGTGCTAAACCTACATACTTCTTTCTGTTATGTACTATTCTGTGTTGCCTAGTTTATTCGGCGATTTGCCCCCTTGTAGATTTAACGACCACTTAGCGATTTAGAAACGTTTTGTCGGCTTCAACAATTCTTTTCTCGCTTTTGGAGTAAGCAATAAATTTAACGAGCACGAAGATTCTTAAGTTTGGTAAAAAAAAAAAAAAATAGTAACCCCAAAGGTGTAAATTCTTCTGTCCGAGGAAAACAACCTGACTGTCAACGCAGAGGATTTTCTTTAAAACTGACAAGTTAACTTCTTGTGGGAATTAGTTTTTATTTGTAGCGTTATTGAGAACCAACTTTTTCCTTAATTAACCTGTGTACTTTTACGTTTATCTTCTTTCCTCCCCTCTTCTTCCTCCGGCCCTCGCCTCCTTCTCAACCGACATGGAAAGTTTAAGCCCAAAACTGACGTGCGCTATTAAAATAAAGTTAATCGATAGATTATCATCCACAAATGGTTACTAAAAAGAGGTAACATGTAGCCTTAAATTCTTTATCAATACGCTTTGTTTGATGTTCGCGAAAAAGAAACTTGTTCAGTTTGATATAACAACTTGATAAAGCTTGTCAACAACAGTCATGTAAGATTAAGTAAATATACCCACTTGTTCCGTTGGTAGGAGTTTTTATTCACTCACTAATACATAATCTTTTAAGACAGAGCACGCAGTAAAAGCGCAAGTTGCGCTTGTCAGTGTCCACTCACGATTGCCTCTCTGCGTAAAATTTATCCAAAAAAAAACATGAGTTCAATTCCATTTCAGCTTTATCACCGCAATAACAAAAGTAGAGGTTGTATGAAACTCATGGAAAATTTGCCGTTAAGAACTGGGTGTTAATGTTGTTGTTTTAAAGTGGGCGGCTGATAAATTTACGAAAGCCTCATGACACTACTATTCAAAGGTTTTTGTTTTTCGCGCTTTGTCCCTTCGGCACCTTCGCAAACGATTGTTGTTAACTTTTACACCTTTCGATTCATGTCTTTTCTAAATTCTTGTTGAAACAGGTATTCCCCTCCACAAGAACCAATCCCATTTGGGTATAACTAATGACACAACACTGGGTATAACTAATTACAAGATTTGACAGATGAAAGATCAGCCGTGCGTGACGTAATCGTTATTTTTACCTATTCACGAATTATCACTGCTTTGTAGCATGTTTGAGAGAAAGTCCTTAATTTAAGCACTAGGTGAACTGAGAAGTTTTACACGCTGAGAACTATCACAGGAAAAATTTCACACGTCAAAAGACTAATATCTTGAAGTATTTTCAGCCTCTTCTGAGCCAAAAGAAAGGGTGTATTTCAAGATATTGCTGGAGCCAAATAGGTGAGAACTATTATTGTTAGGTTTCTCAAAACTCGTACCCTGAACTGTTCCTCAAATTAGTGGCAACATTTTCTAAAGCGTTATGTTACGCTTGGTACGTTATTTCCCATGATTTGAACCCTTAAAAACTGTCTTTCGTTTAAACGATCGCATTTATTTCGTTACCGGGTACGCAAAAAATAATAATGCAAAAGAAGTTTTAGGGTAACAGACAGATACTACGAGTTTGTTTTGGCTCGTGTTGGCGGGGGAACAAAGTGAATATTTTTAAGGTTTTGTACCGTAATAAGCTCTGGAACAAAAAATATATATATAAAAAATTAAAAACGGAACCATATGCATTTATGTACAAAGATGATTAATCTTATTTACCTGTTTTATTTTTCTAGATCTTTCCGTTTGGCCCATGCAAGTCTCTAAAGTGTACGTAATATTCCAAATAATTTTGCAGCCTCAAAATCTTATAGGCATTTTGTATTCGGTTGAAACGTGTCAAAAGTGCGTCAAAAAAAGTTAATGACGCAACGTGCAAGAAAACTGGGTGTTTTACCGATAACACTGTTTTAATATATTCCACCGATGCATTTGCTCCGAGAGCGAAAGATATCAGACATTCGCACCTGCTTGAAGGATAAGTAAACACAAAAACATGTATTTATCTTCGTGCTGGAAGACAAAGACTTAACCCCGCGAGGAAAAGCCTGTCCATATACGGTTAGTGCAAATAGCGACCGAAATGAAAATATGTAAGACAACATCGAACCACAAAATTCTTGACAAAAAGAAAATACCCGCGGATTTAACTTTGGTTCCGCCTAAGGTTATCTGTTTCCTAAAAGGTTTAATTGATTACCTGTCGTTTGTGGCTCTTTGTGAATATTCAATATTTTGAATTCACGGTTCCACCGGCTTTCGTTTCTTCGAACGAAAGAGTTTAGCTTTTTATGGGTAGATTTACAGTGCAGCCTGGTAGTGTCGGGAGAACCAAGCTAATATTATTGGAGGTAAAAGGTTCAAGCTTGAATTAATCGAATTTAAAAGCAGTAAAGCACTTTCTTTTGTAATGTCAAAAAAAAAAAACGATGCCAGTATGACAAGGTGATTTTTACCAAAATTTATGTTTATTTTATTGCCAGCGTTAAAATAGCAGCAATGATTTCCTATATTTAAAATATATATTTTATTGCAGACGAAAATTTCCCCCAATTTTTCAGTCATTACAGTGCAATACGGTAGCTTATGTATAACTTATCTCTGTCTTACGGACAAAAAGTACGCAGAGGAAGTGGTTGTAGGTGCATTATTTTCACGTCCTCTCTTTTCGCGCGTCGGTTTGCGAAAATTGAGCTTTTTCTCAAAGTACCGGGATATACGTGATGATTTGAACCTCAGTTGCCAGAAAATTCTTCCAACCGCTAGTTTATTCTTTAGCTCATTTAGTATCAGAAATAAGCCGGCGATACTTCGGGGTAAAAAACGCAGAGATCCGCCACCGGTAGCAAACTCTAACAAAGCTTTCTAAAGTAGGCGCATAAATTACGAAGAGGAAGGTCTTAATTGGGCTTAGAGTTCAGAGCAATTCTTTTCCTTACGTGCCCTGCCTTGGATTATCCTATTGACAGGGATGATCAATTTGCCATATATATTCTTTGTTGCAGAATCATTTTTTTTGGCAGATTGCTAATTAGAGCTATATGGGTCTCAAGCTGATCCATGGCTTTGGGAGAAATTTAATTTTCCAAGTGACCTTAATCTAAGTATATAAGACCCGAGAGGAAGGAGGTACGCCTTTATATAAGCTAACCTAAATAGATATTTGTGACACCATAATTCTTGAGCTGTTTTGGTCTATAAGTGGCTGTGTTTGGACAACTGCTCAATCACTTTGCTTGCAACATACAGTATGTCTATATGAACAAAGTGGTGGCCGGTTTAACAGGACCTTTTACTTAATACATCCGGAACTTTATTATCTTTGAGGTCGTTGTGAACGTGACAAAGTTCAGGCAAGTCTTATGATACTGAGTTGGAAATTATCCTTTTAACACCTACAGCAAGATGGTGGTCAATTACCTTTTCCTCAGACAAAAAGCTGTTCACGAAATTCACAGAATGAAATGATTGAAAACCATACACCGCTGATTTTCTAAGACCTCCCTTCCATTGTTTTGGCTTCAGGAAATCTGACCACCATTATGCGAAAGTATGGACCGTTTTCTAACCCTAAAATAGTAACCTAATGAGATATTCTAGTCTTTTGCTCAACCCAAGCTTAAGCTTGCATGCTAAAACGTTAATTTACCCCACTGATGAAAACGTAATTGGCCAGCACGAAAACAAAATATCATATCTTGAGAAATACGGACGCCTTGGTGGATTTGGCGACAACAGACAGCTGGACTGAAACTTTTAAGTTCAACTGATAACTAAAGGTCATAAAACCCATTAAATTGATCTCCAATGTACGATTGCTGCGCTGAAATTAAAACTAGTTGCCCTTTCTTATACAAGAACCTGTCGTAGAGCACGAAGTGAGAGGAAGACATCAACTGATTTTCATAAAGGGAGAACAAACAAAAGCCAGGATTCAGGCATTTTTCCAAGCCACAAGGGGAGGAATTGAAAAAAGTCGGCCCATTTTTTCAAGCTGCAATTTATTTCCATCCTGGCCATCCTTGACCGAAGACACTTATTCACAGTTTCTGTAGACTAATTTTAAACAAAACTGAACCGTTAATTTTGGATTTCTTTTGAGCCCAGTATGTTTTTTAGCTTTGTAAAGTGATACTGAATATAGATGACGGAGGTGGATCCAGTAAAAGGAAGGTGTTCTCCAACGGAGATTCAAAAGGCTTACCAATGTTTCCGTGGCATACACCGATGAATATTATATTGTATTATCGTATTGCGTTGCATTGTATCGTATTGTATTGTATTGTATCGTATTGTATTGTATTTTAATATTATTATTATTATTATTATTATTGTATTGGATTGTATTGTATTGTATTGTATTGTATTGTGTTGTATTGTATTGTATTGTACGTATTGTATTACGGGTCCCAAGCAGAATCATGATAAGGTTAAGCGCTAGCTTGTGCACACAAGTTCGTCATGCGGACCATTTATTTGCACGTAGAGTGATATGCAAATTACTTTGTTGGCTATCCACTTTCCGGCCTCCTAAAGTAATTCTTTTAGCTCTGCAATTAATGTCTGGTCAGTAATCCATCAGACATTACATGGCCTGCGCTAATTTCTTACTGCTTAGTATGGTAATGTCGCTTTATAGCCACGTGCCTCATAAACCTGAGGCCTATTCTTTCACAAAATTACCGATGGCACTTGAATTTAATGAAGAAATGGCAAAAAATGGATTAGTCTAGCAGGTTCTACATCCTATTAAAATGACGAATGGCAGAAATTTTGAAGTCTTTCTATTGTCAAAGTAAAATGCTAAAACCTGATGTGAGAGGAAGGTGCCAAGTGCTAGCGTCATTTCTGCGCTGACTAAAGAGCATTTATAAAACATTGCGCATCTTAACTTTTCAATTATTTTCCTTGTTATTAGTGTTGAGTAAGTATAGACGGGAACGTACGTAATAGTTGTGGTGATCCATTAATATACACTCTCAAGTTATTCATAAAGGAAACGAATCAGCAAGATTGTTGCTACAAAGTTACCAATTTTATAATTTGTTGTTTGTGGTGTCTGATTTATGTTTTCTTTTTGGGGGACTCTGTATCTCTGGTCTTCGCAAACCAAGAAATAAAACTCTTGAAATCACAAACAGAAAACATTTTGGCAGCTTTTTTGTCTCCACGGTCTTAATCCTGTGGGGAAAATGCCTTCTCTTTCAACTATGAAACAAAACAAAACCTTCGCAATCATGATTTACGTCCCGTTATTTTCTCGTTGCTTAAAACCGGTTGCACGGTTCTTCACTTTAAACGCTGGTTGCACGTGACTTTTTGTTTGATTTCTGATCCATTCATTCCACGTTTGCTTTCGATCTATTTTTTACCTAGACTTTTTGGCTTTGCTTTAATTTCTGACTCTCATATTTTCATAGCGATAGCAGAGCGGAAAGAGGGATTGAAAGCTACTTCTTAGATCAGTAACACCTACAGTGAGATCGGACTGCCACAGTTTTGTTGCCGAGATTGTCATTTCTTTTCAATTTACGTTCATTACCTTGCAGTAGAAATTCCAGCTTTCTTTTGGATTAATACTGGACCAAAACACGCTTATGAAACACCGCAACCACAATCATGCGAGCACGTTTTCAGAGGAAAATATAATTTCCACGCGCGCGTTTAATTGTTTTTTTTTCCTTCGTGTTCTATTAAGCCTGACTGAGAGAGAGAAAACTAAGACAACGTGTATAGGTAGTCAATCGCTCTTCCTCTAAGCCTGAGCTGTTGTTTCTTTATATATAAATGACGAAACATTGACTAAGTTATTTCTTTTCTTTTCGTTTTGTCAGGTCTTCAAGCTTTAAGGAAAAGGAATCTTAACGGAATCTTTAAGGATCTCTAAATGAAGGGACGTTGAAGTTGACAACACCCCAGAGACTGATATTACCATGGTAACGCCACTTTTAGTGGTTATCGTTTTGATGATCATATTTATAGTCATCGGAAACTCGACCATCTGTTACATAATCTACCGCGTGAGGCGTCTTCACTGCCCATCCTGCCTCTTTCTGGTAAACTTAGCCATAAACGACATCCTGGTTGGAGTATTTCTTCTGCCGTTCGGTATTGCTTCAATAGTTCAAAAGTCAAACGTTGTGGGGAAGACCGGATGTGATATCATCGGTTATTTCCAACACGCTTCGAGCACCGTATCTGTACTAACACTGTTGTCAGTCAGCATGGACAGATATCTGGCTATCATCGTTCCTCTCAAGTACAAAGGCTGGGTCACAAGAAACAAGACTGTATTATGTATCCTTGGTATTTGGTTCTATGCTCTGACAACCGCTAGTTTCCCGCTTCTAGGCTGGAGTCATTTTCAGTATATTCCAGGAGTGTGGTTATGTGAGACTGACTATCACATATCCGTCAGCTTTACCTACTTTAAACTAATCACTATGTACTTCTTGCCACTGATTTCCATCATTTTTATTTACATCAGTATACTCCGGGTAGCACTGCGGCATTCCAGACAAATAGCACGCGAAGTTGAAGCATTGCGTCAAAGAGAACTTCCTTCCGTCCTTGAACCCTCGTCTGTAGGACAAGAACCAGGGCCAATGGTGTCTGGACAATATTGCGTGCGCAAGCCACATTCTGCTCTCCGGGCGGAGATCAAGACGGCGTTGACGCTCGCGTGTATAGTTGGAGTTCTTTTTATTTCCTGGACACCATATATGGTTGTAAATATCTGGTCTTTTCATTCAGGACTACACGCTCCTGTGTTGCTACAGTACATAGTATCAGGGCTTTACTATGTCAACGGAGTTATCAATCCATATTTATACGGATATTTGAATAGAATTATAAAACGAGAATTTAAAACGATGTGGACAAGTGCAAGGAGCTTTTGCGCTCGGATTAGAGCGAAACAAGTTCATCCCATTGAGATAACGTAACCCTAGTAGTGTTGCGGTTCCTGAACATCGAATCGACAAGCTAGAACTTTAATTTACCTCACTAGAAATACATGTACCTCCAGAGAAACGTTTCCCTTCGCACTCGGAACTACTACATGTAAATCTCGAAAATAACGGAGCTTATTACGTTCAATCTACACCTGTTGATTTGAGGGCGTTTTGCTACTTTAGTTTGGATAAAACCTGTA